>OY723408.1:2500-5000 GCA_963210345.1 Inga oerstediana
CCTAAACCCTAAACCCTAAACCCTAAACCCTAAACCCTAAACCCTAAACCCTAAACCCTAAACCCTAAACCCTAAACCCTAAACCCTAAACCCTAAACCCTAAACCCTAAACCCTAAACCCTAAACCCTAAACCCTAAACCCTAAACCCTAAACCCTAAACCCTAAACCCTAAACCCTAAACCCTAAACCCTAAACCCTAAACCCTAAACCCTAAACCCTAAACCCTAAACCCTAAACCCTAAACCCTAAACCCTAAACCCTAAACCCTAAACCCTAAACCCTAAACCCTAAACCCTAAACCCTAAACCCTAAACCCTAAACCCTAAACCCTAAACCCTAAACCCTAAACCCTAAACCCTAAACCCTAAACCCTAAACCCTAAACCCTAAACCCTAAACCCTAAACCCTAAACCCTAAACCCTAAACCCTAAACCCTAAACCCTAAACCCTAAACCCTAAACCCTAAACCCTAAACCCTAAACCCTAAACCCTAAACCCTAAACCCTAAACCCTAAACCCTAAACCCTAAACCCTAAACCCTAAACCCTAAACCCTAAACCCTAAACCCTAAACCCTAAACCCTAAACCCTAAACCCTAAACCCTAAACCCTAAACCCTAAACCCTAAACCCTAAACCCTAAACCCTAAACCCTAAACCCTAAACCCTAAACCCTAAACCCTAAACCCTAAACCCTAAACCCTAAACCCTAAACCCTAAACCCTAAACCCTAAACCCTAAACCCTAAACCCTAAACCCTAAACCCTAAACCCTAAACCCTAAACCCTAAACCCTAAACCCTAAACCCTAAACCCTAAACCCTAAACCCTAAACCCTAAACCCTAAACCCTAAACCCTAAACCCTAAACCCTAAACCCTAAACCCTAAACCCTAAACCCTAAACCCTAAACCCTAAACCCTAAACCCTAAACCCTAAACCCTAAACCCTAAACCCTAAACCCTAAACCCTAAACCCTAAACCCTAAACCCTAAACCCTAAACCCTAAACCCTAAACCCTAAACCCTAAACCCTAAACCCTAAACCCTAAACCCTAAACCCTAAACCCTAAACCCTAAACCCTAAACCCTAAACCCTAAACCCTAAACCCTAAACCCTAAACCCTAAACCCTAAACCCTAAACCCTAAACCCTAAACCCTAAACCCTAAACCCTAAACCCTAAACCCTAAACCCTAAACCCTAAACCCTAAACCCTAAACCCTAAACCCTAAACCCTAAACCCTAAACCCTAAACCCTAAACCCTAAACCCTAAACCCTAAACCCTAAACCCTAAACCCTAAACCCTAAACCCTAAACCCTAAACCCTAAACCCTAAACCCTAAACCCTAAACCCTAAACCCTAAACCCTAAACCCTAAACCCTAAACCCTAAACCCTAAACCCTAAACCCTAAACCCTAAACCCTAAACCCTAAACCCTAAACCCTAAACCCTAAACCCTAAACCCTAAACCCTAAACCCTAAACCCTAAACCCTAAACCCTAAACCCTAAACCCTAAACCCTAAACCCTAAACCCTAAACCCTAAACCCTAAACCCTAAACCCTAAACCCTAAACCCTAAACCCTAAACCCTAAACCCTAAACCCTAAACCCTAAACCCTAAACCCTAAACCCTAAACCCTAAACCCTAAACCCTAAACCCTAAACCCTAAACCCTAAACCCTAAACCCTAAACCCTAAACCCTAAACCCTAAACCCTAAACCCTAAACCCTAAACCCTAAACCCTAAACCCTAAACCCTAAACCCTAAACCCTAAACCCTAAACCCTAAACCCTAAACCCTAAACCCTAAACCCTAAACCCTAAACCCTAAACCCTAAACCCTAAACCCTAAACCCTAAACCCTAAACCCTAAACCCTAAACCCTAAACCCTAAACCCTAAACCCTAAACCCTAAACCCTAAACCCTAAACCCTAAACCCTAAACCCTAAACCCTAAACCCTAAACCCTAAACCCTAAACCCTAAACCCTAAACCCTAAACCCTAAACCCTAAACCCTAAACCCTAAACCCTAAACCCTAAACCCTAAACCCTAAACCCTAAACCCTAAACCCTAAACCCTAAACCCTAAACCCTAAACCCTAAACCCTAAACCCTAAACCCTAAACCCTAAACCCTAAACCCTAAACCCTAAACCCTAAACCCTAAACCCTAAACCCTAAACCCTAAACCCTAAACCCTAAACCCTAAACCCTAAACCCTAAACCCTAAACCCTAAACCCTAAACCCTAAACCCTAAACCCTAAACCCTAAACCCTAAACCCTAAACCCTAAACCCTAAACCCTAAACCCTAAACCCTAAACCCTAAACCCTAAACCCTAAACCCTAAACCCTAAACCCTAAACCCTAAACCCTAAACCCTAAACCCTAAACCCTAAACCCTAAACCCTAAACCCTAAACCCTAAACCCTAAACCCTAAACCCTAAACCCTAAACCCTAAACCCTAAACCCTAAACCCTAAACCCTAAACCCTAAACC
>OY723408.1:12500-17500 GCA_963210345.1 Inga oerstediana
CCCTAAACCCTAAACCCTAAACCCTAAACCCTAAACCCTAAACCCTAAACCCTAAACCCTAAACCCTAAACCCTAAACCCTAAACCCTAAACCCTAAACCCTAAACCCTAAACCCTAAACCCTAAACCCTAAACCCTAAACCCTAAACCCTAAACCCTAAACCCTAAACCCTAAACCCTAAACCCTAAACCCTAAACCCTAAACCCTAAACCCTAAACCCTAAACCCTAAACCCTAAACCCTAAACCCTAAACCCTAAACCCTAAACCCTAAACCCTAAACCCTAAACCCTAAACCCTAAACCCTAAACCCTAAACCCTAAACCCTAAACCCTAAACCCTAAACCCTAAACCCTAAACCCTAAACCCTAAACCCTAAACCCTAAACCCTAAACCCTAAACCCTAAACCCTAAACCCTAAACCCTAAACCCTAAACCCTAAACCCTAAACCCTAAACCCTAAACCCTAAACCCTAAACCCTAAACCCTAAACCCTAAACCCTAAACCCTAAACCCTAAACCCTAAACCCTAAACCCTAAACCCTAAACCCTAAACCCTAAACCCTAAACCCTAAACCCTAAACCCTAAACCCTAAACCCTAAACCCTAAACCCTAAACCCTAAACCCTAAACCCTAAACCCTAAACCCTAAACCCTAAACCCTAAACCCTAAACCCTAAACCCTAAACCCTAAACCCTAAACCCTAAACCCTAAACCCTAAACCCTAAACCCTAAACCCTAAACCCTAAACCCTAAACCCTAAACCCTAAACCCTAAACCCTAAACCCTAAACCCTAAACCCTAAACCCTAAACCCTAAACCCTAAACCCTAAACCCTAAACCCTAAACCCTAAACCCTAAACCCTAAACCCTAAACCCTAAACCCTAAACCCTAAACCCTAAACCCTAAACCCTAAACCCTAAACCCTAAACCCTAAACCCTAAACCCTAAACCCTAAACCCTAAACCCTAAACCCTAAACCCTAAACCCTAAACCCTAAACCCTAAACCCTAAACCCTAAACCCTAAACCCTAAACCCTAAACCCTAAACCCTAAACCCTAAACCCTAAACCCTAAACCCTAAACCCTAAACCCTAAACCCTAAACCCTAAACCCTAAACCCTAAACCCTAAACCCTAAACCCTAAACCCTAAACCCTAAACCCTAAACCCTAAACCCTAAACCCTAAACCCTAAACCCTAAACCCTAAACCCTAAACCCTAAACCCTAAACCCTAAACCCTAAACCCTAAACCCTAAACCCTAAACCCTAAACCCTAAACCCTAAACCCTAAACCCTAAACCCTAAACCCTAAACCCTAAACCCTAAACCCTAAACCCTAAACCCTAAACCCTAAACCCTAAACCCTAAACCCTAAACCCTAAACCCTAAACCCTAAACCCTAAACCCTAAACCCTAAACCCTAAACCCTAAACCCTAAACCCTAAACCCTAAACCCTAAACCCTAAACCCTAAACCCTAAACCCTAAACCCTAAACCCTAAACCCTAAACCCTAAACCCTAAACCCTAAACCCTAAACCCTAAACCCTAAACCCTAAACCCTAAACCCTAAACCCTAAACCCTAAACCCTAAACCCTAAACCCTAAACCCTAAACCCTAAACCCTAAACCCTAAACCCTAAACCCTAAACCCTAAACCCTAAACCCTAAACCCTAAACCCTAAACCCTAAACCCTAAACCCTAAACCCTAAACCCTAAACCCTAAACCCTAAACCCTAAACCCTAAACCCTAAACCCTAAACCCTAAACCCTAAACCCTAAACCCTAAACCCTAAACCCTAAACCCTAAACCCTAAACCCTAAACCCTAAACCCTAAACCCTAAACCCTAAACCCTAAACCCTAAACCCTAAACCCTAAACCCTAAACCCTAAACCCTAAACCCTAAACCCTAAACCCTAAACCCTAAACCCTAAACCCTAAACCCTAAACCCTAAACCCTAAACCCTAAACCCTAAACCCTAAACCCTAAACCCTAAACCCTAAACCCTAAACCCTAAACCCTAAACCCTAAACCCTAAACCCTAAACCCTAAACCCTAAACCCTAAACCCTAAACCCTAAACCCTAAACCCTAAACCCTAAACCCTAAACCCTAAACCCTAAACCCTAAACCCTAAACCCTAAACCCTAAACCCTAAACCCTAAACCCTAAACCCTAAACCCTAAACCCTAAACCCTAAACCCTAAACCCTAAACCCTAAACCCTAAACCCTAAACCCTAAACCCTAAACCCTAAACCCTAAACCCTAAACCCTAAACCCTAAACCCTAAACCCTAAACCCTAAACCCTAAACCCTAAACCCTAAACCCTAAACCCTAAACCCTAAACCCTAAACCCTAAACCCTAAACCCTAAACCCTAAACCCTAAACCCTAAACCCTAAACCCTAAACCCTAAACCCTAAACCCTAAACCCTAAACCCTAAACCCTAAACCCTAAACCCTAAACCCTAAACCCTAAACCCTAAACCCTAAACCCTAAACCCTAAACCCTAAACCCTAAACCCTAAACCCTAAACCCTAAACCCTAAACCCTAAACCCTAAACCCTAAACCCTAAACCCTAAACCCTAAACCCTAAACCCTAAACCCTAAACCCTAAACCCTAAACCCTAAACCCTAAACCCTAAACCCTAAACCCTAAACCCTAAACCCTAAACCCTAAACCCTAAACCCTAAACCCTAAACCCTAAACCCTAAACCCTAAACCCTAAACCCTAAACCCTAAACCCTAAACCCTAAACCCTAAACCCTAAACCCTAAACCCTAAACCCTAAACCCTAAACCCTAAACCCTAAACCCTAAACCCTAAACCCTAAACCCTAAACCCTAAACCCTAAACCCTAAACCCTAAACCCTAAACCCTAAACCCTAAACCCTAAACCCTAAACCCTAAACCCTAAACCCTAAACCCTAAACCCTAAACCCTAAACCCTAAACCCTAAACCCTAAACCCTAAACCCTAAACCCTAAACCCTAAACCCTAAACCCTAAACCCTAAACCCTAAACCCTAAACCCTAAACCCTAAACCCTAAACCCTAAACCCTAAACCCTAAACCCTAAACCCTAAACCCTAAACCCTAAACCCTAAACCCTAAACCCTAAACCCTAAACCCTAAACCCTAAACCCTAAACCCTAAACCCTAAACCCTAAACCCTAAACCCTAAACCCTAAACCCTAAACCCTAAACCCTAAACCCTAAACCCTAAACCCTAAACCCTAAACCCTAAACCCTAAACCCTAAACCCTAAACCCTAAACCCTAAACCCTAAACCCTAAACCCTAAACCCTAAACCCTAAACCCTAAACCCTAAACCCTAAACCCTAAACCCTAAACCCTAAACCCTAAACCCTAAACCCTAAACCCTAAACCCTAAACCCTAAACCCTAAACCCTAAACCCTAAACCCTAAACCCTAAACCCTAAACCCTAAACCCTAAACCCTAAACCCTAAACCCTAAACCCTAAACCCTAAACCCTAAACCCTAAACCCTAAACCCTAAACCCTAAACCCTAAACCCTAAACCCTAAACCCTAAACCCTAAACCCTAAACCCTAAACCCTAAACCCTAAACCCTAAACCCTAAACCCTAAACCCTAAACCCTAAACCCTAAACCCTAAACCCTAAACCCTAAACCCTAAACCCTAAACCCTAAACCCTAAACCCTAAACCCTAAACCCTAAACCCTAAACCCTAAACCCTAAACCCTAAACCCTAAACCCTAAACCCTAAACCCTAAACCCTAAACCCTAAACCCTAAACCCTAAACCCTAAACCCTAAACCCTAAACCCTAAACCCTAAACCCTAAACCCTAAACCCTAAACCCTAAACCCTAAACCCTAAACCCTAAACCCTAAACCCTAAACCCTAAACCCTAAACCCTAAACCCTAAACCCTAAACCCTAAACCCTAAACCCTAAACCCTAAACCCTAAACCCTAAACCCTAAACCCTAAACCCTAAACCCTAAACCCTAAACCCTAAACCCTAAACCCTAAACCCTAAACCCTAAACCCTAAACCCTAAACCCTAAACCCTAAACCCTAAACCCTAAACCCTAAACCCTAAACCCTAAACCCTAAACCCTAAACCCTAAACCCTAAACCCTAAACCCTAAACCCTAAACCCTAAACCCTAAACCCTAAACCCTAAACCCTAAACCCTAAACCCTAAACCCTAAACCCTAAACCCTAAACCCTAAACCCTAAACCCTAAACCCTAAACCCTAAACCCTAAACCCTAAACCCTAAACCCTAAACCCTAAACCCTAAACCCTAAACCCTAAACCCTAAACCCTAAACCCTAAACCCTAAACCCTAAACCCTAAACCCTAAACCCTAAACCCTAAACCCTAAACCCTAAACCCTAAACCCTAAACCCTAAACCCTAAACCCTAAACCCTAAACCCTAAACCCTAAACCCTAAACCCTAAACCCTAAACCCTAAACCCTAAACCCTAAACCCTAAACCCTAAACCCTAAACCCTAAACCCTAAACCCTAAACCCTAAACCCTAAACCCTAAACCCTAAACCCTAAACCCTAAACCCTAAACCCTAAACCCTAAACCCTAAACCCTAAACCCTAAACCCTAAACCCTAAACCCTAAACCCTAAACCCTAAACCCTAAACCCTAAACCCTAAACCCTAAACCCTAAACCCTAAACCCTAAACCCTAAACCCTAAACCCTAAACCCTAAACCCTAAACCCTAAACCCTAAACCCTAAACCCTAAACCCTAAACCCTAAACCCTAAACCCTAAACCCTAAACCCTAAACCCTAAACCCTAAACCCTAAACCCTAAACCCTAAACCCTAAACCCTAAACCCTAAACCCTAAACCCTAAACCCTAAACCCTAAACCCTAAACCCTAAACCCTAAACCCTAAACCCTAAACCCTAAACCCTAAACCCTAAACCCTAAACCCTAAACCCTAAACCCTAAACCCTAAACCCTAAACCCTAAACCCTAAACC